>CM065175.1:5353258-5395758 GCA_033026295.1 Channa striata | reverse complement strand
ATGATTTATCAGAAAGTGGACTAAAGAATGGTGAGGAGGAAATGACAATATTATTGGTATAGTGCAAGAAAACAGAGAGAACTTCACAGATGAATCTGAAGCATTAATAAATTTTATTTCAGGTAAAACAACATTAAACAACATTTACAGAAGGACATTACATCTTCCATAATAACATTACATACAGGTCGTAACAAATAATGCAACAGATATTCTACTGTATACTATATTGTTTCACTTGATGAAGTGACCGGTGATGACACTTCACTTTCCCAAACCACTTTTGAAAATCCGGTATTTTCAGTGCAGCATACAAAAAGAAAAAGTAAAACACGAGAGAAGCTTTGTTGAAAAAAAGATGCAAATACAGATTCATTGTTCCGCACAGCGAGCTTCCAACCTATATGTTTTTCCTACACATATCACTTCTATCCACATGATAAAGAATGCCAAAAATAAATGCTTTTTTTTTTAATATTCATCATATATGAGTTCTCTTTGATAGCATTAAGGGGACATTTGCAACCCTGTATACAAACATAGTGGAAGCTTCACTCTTTCACTTCACTGAAGGCGTATCCCCCCTTATCACGTCCCACCTCTGCCATTTCTATTGATACTCTCTTATTTCCTGTCACAGTGCTAAATGTGCAATTCCACCTTCACTGGACTTTATTTGAAATATACTCAGAACATTCAAGTTTGAACAGAGTGCCTTCAGGAGCTCTGCCCACACAGGATTCAAAAATATAAGTTTTCTACAAGACAGCTGCCAAAGCTCTATAGAAATAAGAGTGTTGGGTGGTGGGGTGGGGTGGGGGGTGCAAATTAAGCACGCACTGAACGTGTGCACAAGCAGAAACATACCAAAAATAATTATTTAGCTGCTAATACTGTCTGCAATCCCTTAAAGCCACACAAGGCTGGGCAATCTTTGCAAGCTCAATGGTATTAACCTTCTTCTGTCACGCTGCTTTACTGGTATTACCCTCCCTGCCCCCCCGCCTCTCCTTTTTTACACCACACAATCAAAGCCAGGGTATGACACTGAAAAGCCGCGAGATAACTTCAAGTACAGCATTTATACAAGCTCTCCCTTATCTGTGGTAGCGGTTCAAACCCGGGGACGATATTTACATTTGTAAGAAGGGCTGATTTGCTCTGTGTCAGGCAAAGCACGGATGCATATATAATTTAGTTATTTGTAGATTTATCATAAGGGCAAAGCAAGTGCATAAAAGTGACCGTACAGGCTGGAATGTAGGGGAAACAGATTCTTCTTTAAAGTGCATTTTCCAAAACACTATTGGGAAAAGTTTAGCCCATAATTATTTATTTTTGCTTCACAGCCGCTGCCCTTTGTGGTTAAAAAAGCTAGAGTGGAACACAGTCCGTGATAAAATGTCAAAGCCGAGACTCCAAGTCCTTCTCTTCGCTTCCCTTTTAAAGGATAGCTTCTGTTTTCTTACATCTCTCTAAACCCAATATTCACACCCCGTACGCATTTTGAATTTTAAGTTATTTGGACGATTATTTGGATTAATTATGAGGCTATCCCTGCATCGAGTGACTGGGGACGAATTCCATTGTTCTCTTCTCTTGAGCTGAAAGTAATATTCACTAGCATGAAGCCAAGTTTCTATTCAAATGCAGTGTCAGTTTCAACCCCAATTCTGCACAAGAAAATCCACAACTGGTATGTACTGGGAGTCTGCCACACTAACATCTTGTGGTGCTGGTTCTCCACACTGATGCTATTGATGGCAATCTAAGATTATGGAACAAAATAAGGTAAACGTGAATATAAAGTGTCATTGATCTTCAAGACCTGCTTTTAGTGTGTTGTAGTCAAATAATGAAAAGCCCCCTCTCTGTGCGCCCCCTGATAGTTGTCGTCTTTGGGTCGAGGTGGATTGCATGTTGTATTGCTTGGGTTTGATAGACATGCAACCAGAACCTATTTGAACCATTTGTGACAGACTGCAAAGCAAATTCCAGCTGGAGGTGGGCTTGGAGGGGCTGCAGGGTTACACTGTCCTAAACCTAATGGAACTAGTGGGTACAAGTGGTTTATCCTAGCAGGCAAGACATCTGTGTGTGTAAGTGTGTATCCGGGGTTTTGGTGAGATGACAATTCTCCACAGTTTTCAATTTTCCATTAAAACCCATCTGCAGCCTCATCTTTAGACTAATCAACAGTGCAGGGCCATTCTTATTGTTTCAGTCGATGTCAAGCTGATTGATAAAGGGGAAGTCATTGTAGTGATAGTACTTCACAATTGTCACTATACGTCAAAGTTGTAATATTCAGATATTTTCACACAAAACATCAAAAGAAAGAGCAAAAAATGCATAAATGTCTCTGCATTACATTTTACATCTCACCTTCATCATGGTGGCATAAAAGGTTCCAAAACATATAGAACACATAGGATGTTGAGGGTCACACATAGTGTATGGGGGAAATCTCTGCACGTGAGCACGTGTCGGCGGTGGAGAGACTGATCAACACCTAAACTAGACATGCTGTGAGGGCGCGCACACACACACACACACACACACACACACACACACACACACTGTGCACTCATCACTGCACTCACTTAATGTGTCTGATAAGAAAAGTTCCAGATCAATCTTAACATTTGACCCATAAACTGAACAACAGTTATTAAAGTAGATCATCTGTTGTTGACAGACTATTGCAGAGCTTTTGATCACATCAGATAAAGTGAGAGGAAGGATTGTCGTGGGCCAAATCAAATCATAGGCCACACAGCCTATTGCCTTGGTGTTTTAACTTTTGTACATTAGCTCATAGAAATGATGGAAGCACCAATGCTTAGCTATTGCCCGTGTTTATTATGCTCACACACGCACGTCTCCATCACACACATTCAGTTATGGTATTGCATCTATATTTTTATGCACATTGGTGGGTGCTGTTCCTGTTATGTTATGTGTGCACCGTCAACATCTCCAGCAGGGATGATTCATGTTGGAGCCAGACCTGGCTCCATCATGGAGGTCCAATGTGAAATTCAAGGACGATATTTGTATTTCCTTTTGCAGTTTGGCCTTTATTCTTATGGGTTATGATAAAATGTTAGTCTTAAGCTTTTAATTTGAACATTTATTCACAAATATTTAAGCCCATGTTTGGTTATTTAATCACTTATAATTGTGTTCAGTGAAAGGGCTAAAGCTCTATAGTGCTATAAATGATATTTCTAAGAACGACACCTGTAAAGGATTCTAAAAACAAGTGTATGGTGAGATAATTGCACTGTAGGTTGCCAAACCTGTCTCCTAGATATAATAAAAGACTACACTTATTAATAGAAACAGAGTCACAGAGGCGAGCAGCTGTCACAGCACCTGTGCATGGGACTCCACAGTTTTGTGTGTGGTTGCGTTTAGGAAGCACATAAGCACTTTGTTTAAAGTTAGAAAAAGAGAGGGGTTTCGTTCAAAGGCATGTTAACGTGATATATGTATATATGTATTTACTGCACAATGTTATAAGAAACTAGATGTTGTACTGCATGACTTGAAGAGACACGTCCAGTAGCAGTGTATCTGCACTTGGGCATTTACATAAATTAAGAATGTATCATCATATGAACAGAAAATTAAGTAACGATTTTGTTCCTTAAAAAACTCGTTTCCTATTAACTACTGACCCTAACATTATGTTGCTATAAAGCTTACATTGTTATCATACCCATAAAAATACTTTAGAAGGGGTAAACTACACCTTCTACTAGGCCGAAGGGGACATCGAGGACCTCTAACATGGCTGCCGGCGCATGTGTTACACCATCTGTGAGCCCTTTTTCTTATCATTATTATCATTACAACTATTATTGTTGTTGTTTTCGGTTCCACAAATTCCAGTTGAAACTAGTTATAAAGAAATGTAAAATTAACTACTAGGGAATCACCTTTTCTTTGAATCGACTGCATCGTTTTGTTGTACTTTTGCTTTGATGCATGTTTTCTGTGTGCATTTGCTGAGCTATGTGTCTTGGACTGAGCAGTATCGGGGTGAGAAGATAAAGCAATATTACAATTGTCCACTATATAGTTTCTACATGAGTATATCATACATACAAATATACATTCTTAAATAGGAGGCTAGTTACAAACACAAAACACAATATGTACCAATATGTAGGAAAGTCTTTTGTTTATACTGTGACAAACGATATATGAGTTATTGGAACCTTATAAAAAGTAAACAAAATGTTCAAATGATAGCCTAAAATCTTAGGTACCGTTCATAATGCTCACATGCTCTCATATCTACTCGAGGCTCGCTCTCCTTATCATGCTTGCACACGCACACACACACACACACACACACGCACACACACACACACAGACACACACGCACATCGTGAAAGTAATAAATAAAGAGAACCGGGGCTCTTTCATTCATCTGGATCCTCCATCTCAGCATCTTTGTCTTCATTGTTTTATACAACAGCCACCTGAAACAAAGGGACAACACCATCTGTCAGCAAAAACACACTGCACATATTTAGTATGATCGAAAATACAAAAGCAATTACATATTATGTTGCAGTTGTGTTCATGACTCCTATATTTTTTATGATGTCTACTGAAATGCAGTATTTAACAATTAATACTAATAAGTTCTTCAGATTCTCAGTCCTGGCTGGTGTCATCTTGTTTGATTTAGTCATGCTCATCTTGGCCTTGGCAGATGGTCTCTTCCAATATGTTGAATCTTGTGCAGTTCGCCTATAGTCTCTATCTTTGGATTTCTTAACGTGGGCTTGACTTTGGAGGTACAGCAGGTTGTTCAACAACTGCAGCTTTGGCGGCTCAATCGCCCTCAGCCCCCAAGTCACATTTCAGTCTCTTTGAGCAAGACACTAAAGCTGCAGTGGCTCCTGTAAGTGCATCCAAACTTCATTTGGATAAAGGTGTCTGCCAAATTATTAAATGTAAATCTTGTTTTGGCTTAAACTAAGTTCAATATCAAAATCAAAAGAACAAAAATTACCACAATATGATAGTGTGATGGTGCAGTAAGAAGAAACAGTAAAACAATATCATAAAGTACTCTAAGGCTCAGCAATGAAGAAAGAAAAGAACACAGAGGAGATAAAACCACAGAGAGTGGAGGATTGGGGAGTAAAGTCAAGGAGAAAGTGGAAGATGACCAAAAGGGAGGAGAGGATGGCGAAGGGAGATGAAAGGGAAGGACTCTGGGAAGTCGAGCGAGAGAAAGTAGAGAGTTGGACAGAGTACAGGACTAGGAGGAGGAGGAGATGAAGAGGACGAGGGAACAAGGGAACACGGAGAGGAGTGAGCAAAGAAAGAGGACGAGGAGTAAAGGATGAAGGAGGGAGCCTTGGACTGATAAATAATACATCGCCTCTCTCAGGTCCCTTTCTACCCCGACCTTGCTCCATACAGCCTCATATTCTCTTTTTTCCTCTCGCTCTCTCTCTCTCTCCATCATTCTGGTTCTCTGTGTCACTCGCCCAGCCTTTGGTAGTCAGTTGAAGCAGAACCGAAATGCCAGGATTCTCAAATACTAGATGAGCGCCATCATTTATGTTTCTGACTCCAACCATGTAAGTGCATTACATGTCTGTTTGTTACAGCTATACTGTCCATGTGCATCAGAGTCAGAGATATGGAATTAGTGTCACGTAGACCTCTGTAAATGTAAAACAGAGTCTATGGGGAACTCTCCTAACATCCTTTTGATGTATACCTTTCTCTTTGAAACAGAATGTTCTGAAGGTGAGACCAAATATGTTGAGTTTTCACCCCAAACATTAAATCACAAGGACGTTAGTGAAGGTGAAGGGTTGATTATATTAATGAAGGAAAAAACACTCCCTTAAATTCTCCAATGCAGAATTATTTCTATGCATCATAGTCCTTCTTGTATGTAGTGCTCTTGGTAAAGTTCCTGTGGATGTTCTATTAGACTTATTAGTTCCTCTATTATCATTCCGTGGTGTTTCCTTCTGGCCTTTTTAGTGTTGGAGACGTAATTTTATTTAAATGCAGCCAAAGGTGCAATGTCCAGTGCCAAACATTCCATGTGAAATTCATATTCATCTCTTACACCCGTCACTCTGCAATAACATTAAGAATCCCCGTGTCTTTGGAAACTACGCTGTACTATCTGCTCGTTTCCTCTTTTTCTAAGTGCAGGATGAGAAAAGAACGGCAGGTTACCGGCTTTTAAACAGACAAAAGGAAAACCTGCTCCTCCAGTATAAAGCTCCAGCTCAAGTCAAGGTCAGTGATGCAGTGCAACAGTGTTCGTCTGTGTGTGAGGAGATACAGTAGCTGTGTGTGAAAGAACGAGTGTCATCTCCTCGCCACACTGTCACGCACTCTGCGAGCCAACAAGCTTTTCATTGTTCCTCAGCGATCTGATGTACTAAGAACAGATGTAGGCTTCCGCTCTCTTGGGATCAAAGAGCACCAAGTAGGTGTGTGTCTGCCTGTGTGTGTGTGTGTTGGGGGGGTGTCAGCGGCTTCCACTTGGGAAGCAGATGGAGCTGGTGGGTGGGTTTTTTGGGGAAGGATTTAGCAGGCGTGGCCAGCTGCTGGCCGTCTTTTGATAGAGACGAACACCACAGAAAAAAAAAAAGGAAACGTCCCCATAATTCCAAGCTAATTTTATGTCTGAAGATGTGTTTTCACAATAAGTTTAAAAACCACTACTTATAGAAGTATTATACTTGAAGATAGATAGATTTTTAAATTTACTGCAGATTTGTTCTATATGTTTTACTATTTTAAATCCGGGGGGATTTGGGTGTAACAAAATCAAACATCACTGAAAGACATAAACTTGTCACTTGAACTTTTATGTCATCTAGCATTTTGTAGTGGACCTTTATTGTTTCACAACATTCACAAACATTTGACTTTAAAATATGGATATAATCAGTTTGATCTATATAAAACTAATCCTATCCCTCCTATCCACCGACCGCACACAGAAATCAAATTTTTCCTCTTCACATGAAAAATATTTTCCTGACTCTTGGGTAAAAGTCAGCATTTCAAAAACACCTAGTGGGTGTTTCTTCACAGAGCACTCTTGTTGTGGCAGACGCACCATCATGGCAGCAAGAAATAAACACACACACACACATTTAGTTTTATAAAATGGTCACGGTTAAAAGAAACAAACGTGTGAAACGTGTGAAACTGGAAGCAAACAGCCGTATTCTGTGTCAAAGCGCTGTGTTAGGTAGGCTGTGGATAATGTGGTAACTAGAGGTTGCCTGATGATGAAACATAAAACTATGGCTTACAGTCAGCTAATAAATACACACCAATACACACATGCCCCCAAAAGCCAGGGGTCATGACCTGTGACCCCTCTCCCTGCAGGGGTGTTTGATGCTTTTTAATGTACAGAGCAGAGCCCCCTCAAACATTATGATAGCTCTGTGTATGTGTGTGTTTGAGTGTGAGAAGGGTTGGAATTGGTTTAGGCTAGATATTAATGACTACATGCATGTACTGTTGGAATTACTTTAATTTACACATTTTACATATTTTTAATCAAACTTTCCACTGGAACACCTAAGAGGAATGGAGCGTAATGAATAGACAGGAAATGCTTCTGTTAAAGTAAGATCACCATTTTCATTTCATTTCCACAGTGATTTTGCACCAGTTTTGACTGTTTTGACTGCCTACATTAATCAAGACAGAGCTCACAAGGAAGGTGTTTGCTCCGAACAAACGTGTTAATACAGAGGCACATTACACTTATTTAATAAGGAATGGACCCTCTTTGCTTTGGTTTCCCAAGTAATCCAGCCCGGATTTAATCTTACACAGTAAAGCTAATATACTGAAATGCAGTTGATAATCTGCAGCCTACTGCTCTACTAACCCTGATCATTTTAGGAGTGCAGAGGAAGATTACAGGAAGAGGTAAAAAAATGAATGTAAATTCAGAGAGGGGAAAACCAAACAAGACCACAGCAAAAACTGTTCTGACCTTGTTTTGGTATTAAGATCCACAAACTCTGCCGTCATTATGAATCTAAGCACATAGTTAAGACTAGCTCATGAACATGATTAAGCAGGTAGCAGCTAAAGAGCCAGAAAGGTAATTCTGGAAATGGTGGAGATCAAAATAGGAAAAAAAGAGATGGAATATTAGGATAATATTTCAGAGGTTACCAGAAACAAAACTCCAAATAAATGCTTATGTTGGCTTTTGTCTGTTAGATGCTTTGAAATGCAACTATTTGCTAATTTATTCACAATATCCACTTTCTAATGCAACAATGTCAGATGTTTTGTTCTCAACTTACTCCGTTTTTCAAAAAAAAAAAAAAAAAAAAATCAATAATGCTGCTTTAATTATATCAGCTTTAAAAAAGACCCTCTTGGTCTGATTCTGGTGGATCGATAATTTAATGATGTGGACATCTATCCGAGCTCCACACGGTGTGAGTGTCAAATCAGACAAACGGCTGAACAAAAGGAGACTTATGTCATTGATTTTCCCAGATTTCACTGCGGTGAGATGACAAAGACTGAAAAGGAGCATTCGTGATAAACTAGTGTGTTGAAGAGCAGCCGGTGAAACTTGGGGGCCTCTCGCTGCATAAACAGCAGATTCCACCGAGCCTCTGCCCGTTGACCTACAGTTTGCTGGTTTAGCTGGGAAAGTTGTTTTAGCCTCACGCTCATTGTGTACAACCCCGACACGCCATCCAGTCAAAGGCCCCACAGAAGCCGTGGGGGCTTTTGAACACCACCGAGCTACGTGACAGACTTTGACTTGCTTATTTTTAAGGCTGATTGGAAAACTTGTTTTAGACTTAAGGTCTCAAAGTAACTCGCTGTGATTACATTTGTCAGTTTTCATGCTCAACGTGCCAAAACCGCTCCGAACAAAGTTGATAGAAATAGAAGTCGAAATCTTTCCTCTGTTTCTTACGAGTTTAGCAAGAGATGGGCCTGCTGCGCATTTCGGTCTGTATGTGGCTACTTATTAATGTGGCTATGAAATAAAAGTGTTCCAGATCCAGTTGGTAGGAAAATGAACGCTCAGCTCCACAGCTTGCAGACTCGCCAGCTTTCCCTGCTCTACACAAACACTTTCTTTTTGTTTTTCTTGTCTCAGTTGTGAGGGCCCAAGACTGTATATGAATCTTTAAAGCATGCACAGACACAATCCTGCACACACACACACACACACACACACACACACACACACACACACACACACACACCGCAGACAGCCTACAGTATGCTGCACTCTCATGTGTTTCCTATTACCCCATGTCCTGGCAGCACGCTCTTTCATTTCGTTTTCTCTAGAATCAGCAGTAACTGCCTGGAATCACACCTCCCAACAAATTATGTGCACAAAACATGGAGTCCCACATTCACAACTATAAGTTTAACACACAAACACGAACTCCAGAAAACTGTGAAGCCAACATACAGACACACTCACACATTCTCAGCCCACCGTGACCCGGCTCGTCCAATGCAGGTGCATGTTATTGTGCACACCTTTGCACACGCTTTAGGTCTTTAGGTTCATGGTAACTCATCTGCTGATCAATGCAATATTCATACAAGTCTAACAACACTCAAAACTCGTTTTTGTTTTTATTTCTACTCAAACCAAAGATTTAAGGGAAGCATTTTAAATCCTCTGCACAAAATCTTGGACAATTTCAAAGTATTTAGTGCGTGTCACAGATTTATGTAACTGAAAAGTTAGAAGACATTTTGAAGTGGAAGTTTGACCTAATGGGATATTAAAGCTTATCTAACATAGGACACTGATTTGCATTGACAATATGACCCATTTCTAACAGCACAGCAAATTATAATCCTAGTTACAGCTAAAGCTCAGCTTGTTTTCTGCTGTGTGTCTAGCTGTGGCGAGGAGTAATGAGTGTGTGTCAACTATCAATGGTCAGAGGATGCCCCGGGTGGAAACGCCTTCATCCACCAACTTGCAAACACACCCACTTGTTGGGGTTCGCCAGGTTCCCATTCCATAAATCCTTGTTTGGGGGTATGTTTTTCTTGTCTGGGGCCTGGCTGACTTCCACCTCACTGGGGTTTATGTAAGGTGATGGAAACACAGAGAGGAGGGTGGAGGACGTAGACCAAAGCAGGAGAGGATTAAAATGCAACTGAGAAAATAAAGTAAAGGAGACAAAGAAGACAGAGCTGAGTAAAGTTATTAAAGGATACAAAAGAGTTTGTTCTCGTAAAGTAACTTTCAGTGAAATGTGAGAGACTGAAAGTGACCAACAGACACACACGTCAGTCACATGGCGTGAGAAACTTCTCGTGAGGAGGAGGTTGAGTTTGCTGGTTTTTAGTGTTATTGTAGTTTAAATACTTTTAAACCTAGTTTTAATCTCTTCTTCATTGACTTTAAAGTATTATTTAGTTTAGTTTCTGTGTTTTTAGACTAGGTTTATTAGTTTCAGTTTAGTTTCAGTTTTCATTTAGAGAAATAATTAAGGTTTAATTTAAATGTTGATTTCTCTTTGTATATGTATTCTGTATATCATTTCTACAAATGCTTGGTAAGTGGGGGCCACAAAGACTAACAACCTCCTTTGGTCTTCAGAACTAGACTGAAGACTCCACTTCATCTCATCTCTGGATATTTCTGGTTTATTTTCTATAATCCTTTTCACATACAACTTTTTGTTTTTATTTCACACAGTGGGAGATCGTCTGAGCTGTAAGTGTTGTCATCATGACAGTTTAAAAATTATAATTAGAAAACAAAAAATTGTTTAGAGACATTCTGAGGAGCATCTGAGTGTGTAGACCCCCTAATTGGGGGGCAATTAGACCAGACCCATAAAAAATGCAATCTGCTTTTTAGACAGTTACAGTGATTTAGGATTGAAGTATATTGCCACACTCATTGTGTTAAAACTTAACCATATGCAGTTTAAGTCATTTTTTGTTATACAAACATGTAACAAACGTTTTAGTGTCTAAGCCTAACCCGTGTGTCTCTGTGCCTAAACCCAACCAAAATGCATTGTTTGCACAGCTGTAATACCTCTGGCGGTGGCCAAACATTTGCTAACAACTATAAATCCTTATAATGTTCATTTTTTAACTGATTTAGAAAGGTGGTGATTTAATGGGAATCAAAATTTGATTAACCCGAGGAGGAGCACTGATAGTATGACATTTTTACCTTATTCCTGTAGGACTAGACTGTGAGAAAATCATTTAATATTTCCGTTCACCTCGGGAATCCTTGAAAGACTTTTAAATATAGAAAAAGGCAACACCTTAAGGGAGATGTTGAGAAAAAAGATTAATGTAGCCAGACACTGTTATGTGAGCCAAAGTAGGTGGATTTGAGCGAGAGAGAGCAGTAAAGAAACTAAGATGCGTATTTACGGAGCAGAAAATGCAGGGTGTAGACACTAACTTTGTATTGTGGGCCTAATGCAGAGAACAAACAACACAGTTTAGCTTTGTGTGTTTGATCTGGGAGAAGATGCCGTGCCAGTAAACTGCTCCGCACGGAAATGCCTGTCTCTGAAGGGGAAACTATTTCCAACGGAGTATAAATCAGCCTCAGTACAACGCAGGTTTAATGAAAGGTATGGGCTTTTGTTTCAGGCCCGAGTCCAAGCAAGTTGCTGGGCGTGTAGTGAGTGATGTTTGAGCAGCGCAGATAGTATAGAGTGTAAGTACAGGGCACACAGAGCTGATTCGCCGTTACAGCCTGGGCGTGGTGGCTTTCGTCTGTAAAACCATTTTGACAATACAGAGACACTCAGTGGGCCAAGGCCCCCCTCCCCATTTTTTAAATGCTGTCTTTGCCTTCGGTCATACTGTGAAAAATAAGTACTGCACCGATTGAAATTGACTCACTAGTAGCACTAGGATCACCACAGTTATTACCATTCATTGAGTGAGCAACTGAAATGTCTGTGGAAATCATTTAAAACTTCAATTTAAACTAAAAGTCTTGCCTTTGACACTAAAGGGTAAGTGCCCAGATGTACAAGATTCATCCCCTGCAATCACAAATGTTTGACTCAAACTTTGTGCCGATCCATCCAGCGGGAGGTGAAATATTTTACAAGATAAGCGAAAATTTTGAGCTGGTGTTGGCATTAAAGGAAAAGTCAAGGCATGAACAAAGTAAAGATTAAGATTTACAGATGAGCAACCTTGAATTTTTAAACAGGAGTTGTATAATAATGGATCCCATATTTTGGATTTTTCAGCTACATAATTTGGAAAAGGTACGTGGACGTGAGTGACTAATGCAGGACTCTGAAAAGAGAGACGCCAGTTTGTACCTGTTTCAATGCCTGAGTTTACGTGCACTTAAGTAACCAGGTTACTTGGAGTAATCAGGTTTCTCAGGTAACTAGAGGTTACGTCATGCACTTCATGTAAACACGCAGCAGACAGTAATCTGATTTCTCCTTTACTTCTGACTTATTCTGGCTCACAGAATTTAATTTAACTGTGACAGAAGACACGGCTTCCTGATTTCTTTCTAACTTTTGGCCATGTTCGTTCTGCTGCATAGTGACAGCACAGGGGGATGGAGGAACAGAAATGTAATCCAGTGTACAGAGAGACAAAACAATTACAAGAATCCGTGGTGGCAAGTGACTTATGAAGACTTCAACAAGACACGTTGGGTTAGGCAAATTCCCTGTAAGACTTTGTCTTTTCAATGAGGCGACACGATCTCTTCCTCATTCAGCCTTTCACTCAGCCACTTGTCTTATATGTAGCCTTTCATTACACATATGTGCAGTTAATGGAACCCAACTGTAACCTGGTTACGAAAGTCCATGTCAAGAAACTGACATGTTTTGGCCTGATACTCCAGCTCCCAGGTCCAGTCCAGTTCAACACGCTGAGGTGTCCTTGGACAAGATACTGGAACCCAAGTGGGTCGCTTAAACGGGATAATATGATGCCAATCGTAAAGTGCTTTGTTTGGGGAGATAGAAAATCTTTTCGTTTTATTTTAAATCACAACAGCATCCAAACTGTGATTCAAACTGGTCCATCATATTGGTTTTAAAGAACAGCTGAGTTATCACACAGTTACACGTGCCATTTGTGGAGAGACAAAGAAGATTAAAACCGAATGTGCATTAAAATTTCCATAAAGGATGCATAAGGAACAGATTTGTACTGATTGGAATTTTAACTATGTGGAACAGTTTTTTTAAAACAGAGCCAGCTTTTGGAACTCATCCCTATCCTACACTGTTTACAGACTTTTATGATACAAGTCGTACATTGTCTCTACTTTGGACTTTTCCAAAACGTGTCTCTGATATACAGAACTCACAGTTGTACCTTAAAGTAATTACATGAATATTAGTTGAGTTCCATCTGTTATAAGTGGCGCCTGATTGCACGGCTTTTGAAGGCAACTCGGGGAGGAAAAAAACAGCTTGGAAACTTGGCTTGATTACAAGTTAGGGTGTTTCATTTGAGGGCACTTAGCTTTGTTGAGATAACTGAGCTTTTGCCAAACTCATGGTGAAAAGCTCTATTAAATTCATCATCATTCCCATGACAGCTTCAGTAGCTGTTCTGGGGTGTTTGCGAGTGAAATTTGTGTTTGTCTCTTTTCATGTCTGGCAGCTGTGCCAGGAAAAACAGTAACAAGTCTGCAGCTATGTTAGCAGCCGCTGAAGGCTGCAATGTTCATCATGCCCCACAAGATTAGAAGCGTTGGACAGAACCGACAACAACTAATCATTTTACTGTAGCTTTTGTCCTGGAAGGCACGACTGAATGCGCTCATTAGAATGAGGGTTTCCTCCTAGGACCAAAACGGGGATCAGTTTATTTAATGACAATCTACAAATGGGATCACAGTTGGAAGGTGGCATTATTTAAGAGCATCAATTTTAAAACCGAAAGCAGCTTCATTCTTTGAGACAAAAAATGCATTTATTAAATAGTAATGCAATCCGCTTTCTCAAAGGAACTTTTGCCCTGATGATACCGAAAAAATACAGGTTGAAACACCAACACTATAGTGATGATGAATATCCATAGGTAATTTTCCAAAGGTCTTTGCATTCAAACTTGAGATACTACAACAAAGTCAAAATGCAGCGGACTGCCCAGAATGCTGAGGGTTTAGGTTCAGGATATTCTCTGGCGAACAGAAGCGGTAAGAGGTATTTTTCTGTACAAGCGGCAGATTTGGCGGATGGTAGTGAAAAATTCAGTGGGGGGCAGCAGCAGCACTTTTCCCAGTCACAGTCCCAAACCTCACAGAACGTCCAAAATATTAAGGTATTCAGCCTCTGAGGCATGTGAATGTGCTCAGTAAAGTCCATGACATTTTGTGTACCAGGGGAAACTTTTGTGTACTAGGGTGGTGTTGGTGGCATACGATGACAATTTAATGAATCCTAATTACCACTTATCTTCTGGGAATATTGATGATTTTAATTGCAAGTTATGGTTAAACGTGTTGACAAGAATGTCAAAAAGGACATGAATCTGGTGGATGTCTTGCTTTTCTGACTAGCTGTTCCTCTGCGCCTCCTCTACATCACATTTCCATATCCATGGCAGAGCTCTGATGAATCGGTGGGGGAAGGGCTGATAGAGATTTTTGCCAGCATATACTTATCTGTTCCACCTCTACATCCATATGGCTTAACCTGCTACTCTCTCTCCCTCCTCCCCACTGACCTATATCAGTCAATCACCAATACTTTGGGAATCTGGAGGTCTTACACTTATATCTAAGTCTTTAACCACCAAAATGGGGGAGGACAAAATGGCACAAATGTTTAAACATTTCAACAATCTAGGCAACGTTGAAGTGCTGGTTAGTCTGCAAGTTGTAGAGCAAAAAGATGGGAGGTAAGTATAACAAACTTTTAAAAGGATTTTAAAAATATACTTATACCTCCTGCCTACTCTCCATAAAATATTTGAGGGAAGACTTCAGAGCTTCTCTATGACCATTGAAAACATTAAAGTCTGAACAGTGTAGAACACTGCACAGTTTGATCTTTTTGACAGGCTATTTATATAGCACAGCTTAAACTATCACCCAACTGAGGCTCATGATAAAGACATCATCACACCGCAGCAAGTCTAATCTCTTGCAAGATAAATCTGTCATGAAAATAGTAGCAGGAAAAGAGCTTTGTATTATTTTATTGCCTGTTTTCCATAATGTTTTTTCCTTTTCTTGGTGTCAACAGCCAATGCCCTGGATACGGAGAGGAAATGCCGACACAGTTGGGTGAATGCAGGTCAACTGCACGGCAGAGTCAGGAAATTTACTGGCAATGCAATTTTTATTCCTAGTACCCCAATTACTGAAACAGTGATACTGATTATATCCACAATGGGGGGAATCTTTCTTTCGTGTTAGCTCCCCGACTATGAGTTTAGACTCATGAATTGTCCAACATGCTCTCCACAATTGAAATGGCACACTTTTGTCTATGCTGATTGAAAATATCTCACGCCTGATGTTAACATCTAACGCTTCCTCTCAACAAGAGAAACCTCGATTAACATTATGGGTTGTCATATTTTTAGTTACACTTTGTGTGAGCGTGTATTTGAGATTATACAGTAAGTTGTTATATACAAAGAATTGGCCTTGACTTTTAGTTTTTTTATGAAAGTAGTTAAACTCTCTGTAAAACAGTGACACTGTGTCTGATACGGGGGAATCAGAAAAAGCTACTGGAGAAGTATAATGCTCAGTAAACTAGGTTGGCATCAGATTGGCTTGTGGTTTTATACGCTGTCAAAACTGGTCATTTCTGCTGTTAAAGGCATCCACTGACTCTGACGAGAAAAACAAACGACATCATAACACATTTAGAGACATTGCAAATTGATATTAAAATGAGTTAATAATTTGTTAGGCGTGATACATTTGAACGTATAAGACGTTGATGACTCATGAGTGGGATGCTATGACCAACATTTGTACTTGCACAGTCTCAAAATCTGGTCATTTCCTAGATGCACAATTATGCTCCCCAATGGACAAACTCTTTTGATTATAGTGAATCTAAACTATTCTGTACTGCTATAGTTATAAAACAAAGAGTCATTTTACTATTCATCAGACTCTTTCATATGATGGCTTTCATGAACAGAGTAATCTCTGAATTCTGCTTTGGATGTTCATTTTAGATTTCGCTAGTATGAACATAGTGTGTCCGCAACAGCTGAAAAGTTGCTTTTGGCTTTGTGAAGTGCTGTGTGGGACAAATCTGTCCATTGAACAATGTAAACTGATCTAAAGACATGTCTGCGTGGGTTGAAAATGTGCCAACAACAACAGAAATGCATATCAATCGCGCGGCGCTATGAACGTGCTTTAGAAATGCACATCGAGTGAAGAAGGAGAGAGTGGAGTGTTGTTAAGTCCTGAGATCAGTCACAGGCCAAATTAGCACAAACTCTGCCAAATGAAAATTTTCCTTTGCTTTCTGTCAGATCACACCCTTTAACTCGGACTTTTAGTTATGGTCGATCACTACACAGAAAATTGGAGCTCGCTGGGCATGTAGACAGAAAGCTCATCTAAATGTGGAGATGTGGAGAGCAGAGTCCCGCTGCAGCCAACTGTTTGGGGGTGATATGGCCAAGTAAAGAACCAAGAGGCCAGTAGGGTAAATTTAGAGCTCTGTGGTGTCACTGGGAAGCTGCTGCTTCTCCTCCGCTTTGGCTGCGCTCAAGACAACTGGAGTGCCACATACACACTCCCCATTCATTTTTCTTCTCGATTTCAGGAACATCTTACAGGCTCGAGACAGACAGATTAGTCTTGAGAGGACAAATGTGAGGTCAGATATTTCTCGCAGCTGTGGTGTGACTTTGCTTTCAATTACACCTTGTGTTGGAAGAACTGGGTGTTCCCCGCAGTGGATGCCATATCCTATTCCAGAGAACATTTGTTTGCAAAAAACAGCCTAAAATTAGAAGTCTTTAGCTTGATAGTATTGTTCATGCTTTAGTGTGTAGAGAAAATATTCATGAAACGCATCTTTATTGTAAAAATAATACTTTAAATCTACCCCGTAGCAGACATTGTGCTGTGTTCTTAACCCGGTAGACAATATGCGACAATAAGACAGTTGGATTCACAGTATCTAATACTGAACAGGCCATTCATGTTAGTCTTCTCCCATCACAGTGGCGCAGCTGATGTTGGTGGCTGTGAAAGCTGTTTTATTGAGGCCAAAACGGCTGCATTTAGTGAGGAAATCAGCTTGAACATACCATTCTATTTCAGTACGTTCTCTTCTCTCCTCCTAATAGGATTATAGGCAAATGGAGACAGAGAGGACATGGCACATAGAGCAAATTTAGGTATTTAGGATGGAGGAGTGAGTGTGAGAAAGAGGCTACAACTACGTAAAATCAAGTGCCATACAAAAACATGTTTCTGGCTATGTAAAATAGCGTTCAGGCATATGCATATTGCATGCACTTCTGTAGGTATAATAAAACAGCTTGAAACTGTTTCAGCTTTACTGATTTCGGTGCATCAATACCACCAGCATTTTGTTACGGGGCAAGAAATCTCGGTGGCCAGATTACCATAAAGTCTGGGATGGATATTTATGATCCCAAGGGGATGAGTCGTAATATCTATACAACACATGCATGCTCCCAAGAGGCTGAAACCATTTAAGGCTACGATGTCAGCTTTATTTTTTTATGCCACCATCTCCCTAGAATGTGTCTTACAATTTACATGCATTACCATTGGTTATTGGTGGTGCGGGAACCTGTGAGCCCTTTTTGTAAAGTAACATGGAAAAGTGAGGATTCAGTGGATTTTTTGTGTTTTTATGTGTTTTATCTGAGTTTATGTCGTTACACATAACATTCCATTACTTATTAAATATATATATTTTTTCCTTTATTTTATGATAGCTGCCATTCAGAGATCTTTACATTAGAAAGGAACAATTGGTGTAAAAGAAAATCTACAGATGTAGATATTGTGTCATGGACTGCAGCGACAATTGGCCAATTTTGCTCGAACTGTGGGTATAATATAACCACTGTACTTGACCTATGACCTGCGGTCTATTACCGAGCTGAAGCAAAGACTAAATAAAATTGCTGTGGTCAAGGTATAAACAATGATTGATAGCGAGAGTGAATTTGGTGTCAGTTCAGCTTTTTTATACTTTATTTTAAAACCAACTAGGTAGAAAATACTATGCAGCAGGGGTCTCCAACCAACTCATGCTTGTAACATTTATTCTTTTAGCTAATATCAACCAAAACAAACTGAAATGCTCCTTTACAATATGTTGGTGTCCACAACTCACTAAATGCAAAAATACATACAAAAATATTTTTGTAATGTTTTAATGCAAAAATGTGCCTGTATTCACTTCTTTCTATTCATTCTCTTACTGGTTTGGGTACCACAGGCAGCTTTGTGCGTGCGAGGTTCATTTCATTTGCAGTGTGGACGCTGCTGAGCGGTGCACATCTCTTGTTCTGACTGCAGCTGAGAGGGGCTGCTCTCCGAGGTCTAGGAAGCCTGTGAGGGGTTTGGGATTCAGGAGGGGCCCATGTCACCACCCACTGCATGTGGAGAAGAGTGAGATCGATGTGTGCTTTCACGCCAGAGTCTCCAATAACACCAGAAACAGGTTGCGAGAATTGTCAGTAGTCATTTTTTTGAAAAAGAGTCGCTTTAGTCTCGGAAAGTGGTAACTACCAGTAGCTCAACTTTAAAGCTGAATGACTTTACAGTGTCTCCTGGAACATCTGCCATCCTACTGCTGTGATATATTCTGTCCACTCTTTCCTTTATCATGAACAACTGGTAGTGGGACTAAAGGCCAACACACACTCAACCATTCAGCTAATTAAGTATGTGACCTGGTCATGATGATTAGTCTGACCTAGTCGGTCCTGGCCGGTACCAGTCTGGCTCGGTTGGTGCTGAAAGCTGGCAGATAAAAAAAGTGTTGGCTGTACAAAGATTCTAGTCTTTAGCTTCTTCCAATTGTTCTTGCAAGGATTTTTAAAAACATGGTTAATATGACATCGACAACCATTGACATCACCTGTACATTAGCTACTTAGCTTTAATTAGAGTTATAGCTGTGTTTTACAAAGTTGTAAAACACAGCTATAACTCTGCCACTTTTTAGTCTTGTTTTCTTTTCGGCAAAAATTGCTGTTTATAAAAAGTGAAAGCTGTCGGTTGCTGCCATATTTGTTTTTTGTACAAGAACACCCAGGATTATCTGTTCTCATTGGATTTGCAGCTTTTTCTACCTTCAGTTTTGGTAGGTAGTCATTACGTCTGTTGCCCACAGTTTACTCAGTTGTAAGGTGTGTGTTCCTTCAAGGCTGTCAGAGACTGGAAATCTGTGACAGTCAATGGAAACAGTGTGAACTGTTTAGTCTGAGAAACCCTTGACTATTCTTCAGATGGAACTCCAGCCTACAGAGAATCCCTTCCTACTGTGAGGTTACCAGCATTAGAGAGATGATACATCTTACGAATAAGGGCTTTAAATCTTGTTTTGTTGCATGAAGTTCGCTTTCAAACTAGAAACACTAAGGCTGGCTGCATACACAAGTAACGAATTAAAATAAATATTAATATATGAGTGGAGAAACATTATTATATAGATACCAATGTTCAAGAGTACAGTACATTCACAGTACATTAGTGCTCTCCACCACAATCATCATCACCAAATGCAAAACAAGCGTCTGTATCTGTCTCCTAAAAATTATATTTTATCTGCAAGACATCATCCAATTTTTGTCTCTTGCTTTTAGTTAATGAGTAATAAAAACTAATAAAATACTGGATTCTTTGCAAAAAATATATTGCATTGGAACATGATCCAATCACTGATAACATGAAATGTAAATCGCAGGGTTGAGCTAATGTACAATGACTTCCACTTTTCCATTTTCAAACATATCTGTATCAAATATTTAATAAAAGCTGTACAAATACTGCTTTAAACTGTGCTGGTCATTCGCAGGTTCACAGAGAGGTCTGACACTCTGTGGTGTGGAGCAGACTAAACAATACCAAATAGAAGCAACACAAACTCCTGAGAAAGTAAAAACACCCATAGAAATATTCAAACGGGGAGGTGGTGTGGCATTTCTATTTGCCACTAAATGTGTGGTCTGGCAATGCTACACGTTTCCTCCACATAAACGACTTGTGCATTCCCCATTTGAAAAGCAAAAATATTGCAGAACTGTCCATTGAGTTTAATAAAGCAGTCATGAATACACATTTTCCCTATCAGAGCAGCAACAGAGTTTGTGGATTTATGCTCCATCCGCATTAGATTTTCTCAAGGAGAGAGAAGACATGGGATGGGGATGGTCATTATAACACACTATGTAATTAGGCAGTCAACACCCCTCCTCCCCACCAGCTGTACATTCCATAATCCATATTCAAATGAAGGACTGACACAGACGCAAGACCAATGAGCACCACTGGCTCTGCTCAACACTCAGGCTTTGGGAAAGTGCTTGTGATGCTTTTGGACGGATTTGGGAGGGTAGAGAGTGTAATTTGAAGGGCCAATGGTTTGGATAATGAGCCCTGTGTTCCTCTCGTACAGATAGAAATGCAGAGAAATACAGACACAACCAAATGATTGAGTGCAAAGCTGCTCTTGATCTAATTTCTTGCTTGCTTTCCTCCATCCCTTTTCCTTCAACTGTACATGTAGTGTTGTGTGAAAAATCACTGCCATTCTTTTATGCATGGCTTTATATTTTATTCTTGCACAGATTCTGCAAGAGAGCATTTGAAAATGCGGCTGTTTGGCCTGCAGCTTACAATGCTGTATGATGAAGATTTAGTTTAGCATCACCCCCTCTGGAGAACACAATTGTCAAGTGTATTAATTAGCCTATTTTGTGTAAGTATAACGATCTGCATAGTTTAGTTAATTTACGGGGTATGCATAAGAATGATGGAGGAGGATTGCAGAGGAGGAAATCTGCTTGGGAAATTTGTTTCATATTTACATAATTATTTAGAAGCTCCTGCTGATGCTGAAACTGAATTTTGGGGCTTTAATTTATTCCAAAAGGCTTGTGTTTGCTCAGGGATTGTGCACAGGGACTCAGCTGGTTAATCAAGTATATGTATAATTCATTTTTCAAGCATGGGGTCTGGCACTGAGGCTGTTAAGATGAGCATTTCTAAATGTAGTATTTTTACTTTTATCCCTGTGAAGTTGAGGCCATATACTCTAAAGACTTGGGCTATATCAATAGTGCCCAACCTAAACATCATGTAATAGGAGGATTTTCTCAGGATGAGAATACAGATATTCCACAGCTTCCTTACCCCCACTTTTCCCTGTACCTCTCTCTAAGCACCCCTGCTGAGAGCCCCACAAGTCAGTCTAAGGCTGCTCATACAAACAATTAGAAGATCATTTTGACTTCTAAAAAAATCATTCAGTAATTGTGCCTTCTGCTAGAGCAGCCACTTTGTTTCAAGCCTGCAGCACTGACACACACATACACATATAGTAGATGAGCAGAGACCGAAGAGTGAATCATCTCTATGAACCTCACAGTCCATGACAAACCACCAGAGATCCCATTTGCACTTAAAAAAGACTAATTACCAGGCTGCACTGCAGTGAACAGACAGTCGTACTGTACGCTGCACTTTCTGTGCTTTCGTTGTTAACAGTTGCGGCACAGTATGTAGAGTGATTGTCCATCAACACAACTGTTGTCCGTTCAATCCCCGGCTCCTCTGGCCACATGTCAAAGTGTCTTTGAGCAAGACACTGAACCCCCCACTTAGTTGCTCCTGGTGAGTGTTGACCAGCTGCATAGCAGATCCCCCATTGGTGTGTGAATGGGTAAATAAGAGGCAGTGTAAAGTGCTTGTGAACACCAACAGGTAAAAATACACAAATAAGTGCAGAACATTTAGTCTGGCCAGTACTAGATGAGATATTTGGGACTGCTGAACTTCTGCTGATAACCAGCATTATTGGCGGATTGGTTAACGGTGCATGAGTACAAAGGACAAAGGGAAATACTGACGTTTTTAATTCCTAAATCAAACAAACTGAAATGTGCAATTTGTCAGTGATGACTACTTACTTTACCCATTACTAATGGCTTATGGTTATGGTTTAGGAGGCTTATGGTTAGATTTTGGGTTACGGAACACTGTTAACATACCTATGTACAACTTTTTACATACTGAAATGGTAAGTTTTTACAAAATTGTTAATTTTTGTTTTCTTGTTTTGGACACATCTGCCGCTAAAGTGGTGGAGAGTGAAAATGTGGATGAGAGTGGGCTTACATGAGTATGAACCCTACAGACAACCCACACTTATCAACAGAATCAAGTTCCAGACCAATCTGTGATAGGCTTTCCAAAAATATATGATGTGTCTTTAACAAGATAAAGGAGGGTGAAATTGTCATTGGGCAAACTACAAGGCATCTGTGCCCAAGCAGTCTGAGAGGCAAAACCTGATATTTCATATCAATGTTATACCTATGTCAAATTATCTTGTACTGCAAGGATGTAAAAGTTGACATAATATAGGCAGCAATTACAACATTATATACAGACTGTATTCATTTGGAAGTTTATGCAGGAAATGTAGGAAATGGAGCTGGTAATACTTCCTGGACCCTTATGCTGCTTTATGCAATCAATCAAACTGCCTAATATCCATCACAACAGAAGTGGGTCACACCGATTGGATCATAAGACACGTTTATGAATAATACAGTAAAAGAACTAGCATCATAAGGGGACATTTTGTGGGTTAAAAAGGAGCAACAACAGTAATAATTTACCAGCCTCTTCCCGATCATGACAGCAAACGGAACCACTCATACATAGTGTAGCTCCGACAGCAGCAGGGCAAAAAGCAAAGCGGTTTCTTTCTGAGCAGAGTCAGTAGTGGAGAGTGACGCTGTACAGAATAATCTTTCATTAAAAGACGCTGAGCAGATTGGAGGCCTAGTATGTGAAAAATGCTAACAATTTTCTCTAAGGATCAGGAAGTCAGCTAAGCAAATAAACAGAGTAATAACATAACAACATAATCAGATTACGCTAGATGTAAAAGTGTGGCTTTGCGGGTTTAATCAGCTGCTGGATTTTTTTCTCTCCTGAACGGTAGAGAGACGAGATGTCCTGCTGAGAACAGACGTATAGCTGCAACTGGGTAAACTCGCAAAGGGTTAATAAGCTGCCAAACAACTCTAGTGTTGGGCTTCACAAGAGCCCAGACAGTGCTGGGATGGGGAGCAGGGCTGAGGGGGGACTCGAAGAGGAGGAGGAGGAGGAGGAGGAGGAGGAGGAGGATGGACCTGCCTGTCTCCCACCGGGACAAAGTGGGCTCCGCACCACCTCCCACTACCACTGCTCTGTCTCCAAGAGCGCTAGGACTCTAAGTCCGTCTCCCAGGAAACACACAGCTGCTGACAGACAAACAGACAGACAGATGTACACACACACCACACACACACTCACACACAGACACACACACACAAGCACTTAATAACGGGACCTGCAGTGCAGAAAGAGAAGGGGCTTGTTAGCCAACAACAGCCGTGAAATCCCTGCACGGCACTGCCACCGCGATGAGTCAATCTATACCTCCTGCTTCTCTTTGTTCACGCTGGTGTGTGTGTGTGTGTGTGTGTGTGTGTGTGTGTGTGTGTGTACGCGGGCTGAAGATGAGTGTGCTGGTTTTCCTCCAGGCCATGCAGAGCTCTATCTTTGACTGGGCTCTCTTGCTTTTGTTTTGGCTACTCCATGGCTCATCTCTGCCACACACACCACATGCTGCGCATCATAAACACAATATCAGAGGATTAAGTTAAGTTTGCTGACTTGAGATGAAAGGCTTTTTATTACGTACATTTCCATACACCTGTTTCTATGCACATTTTGAATCTGAACATCAAAAAATAGGATTCTTTGAAAACTGAGTAAAAGTGGAATGTGAAACCACATTGTGCAAACATAATTGTTTTAAGTTCATATGGTGAAAAGTTAGCATGAATATTATCATCAGTCTGATAAATTGATATAGTAACAAAATACAAAATCCATCAATCCATTCCATTTTTTTACAGATATGACTTTGCTGAGAGTTTGGTAATATTCAAACATTCTTTAATCCACCAAAAATCATAAGTAATAATTACGTTACTAGAAAATGTGTGCATCAGAGTCTTCTGTGCTAAAGAGCCTGATTGCCTTATTGAAACAAAAGAGGGAGTCTTTTTTTGTCATTTTGTCCCCCACATACGCCACCTTGTATGTATGGAATGGATGAATTTTCCGTCCTGCCATACAAACAATATCACAAATCAACTCAAGAGGCTGTGTAGTCAGTACAGCCAACATGCTCTATCCTTAGACCCTTGGAATAAGGGAAAACCCAGCCAAAATGTATCACAGCTGAAATTAGTCCCAAATAAGTGCGATGCTTTCTCTTCATTGTGGGATTTATTTCAGTGCCCGGCTCTTGTTCAAGAAATGACTGAACCTTTTTTAAAATGGAACTATATGAAAGCTGTGTTTAAAGGTTTATGCTGTCAGTGGGAAGCAGTGGGCTTAGAGATGCCGCAGACGAGCAAGGACAGATAGAAAGTATAGGCTTGTAGTTTTTGTAGCGGAGTTGTAGAGATTACAACATTTTTGGTTTTCACTTTGTCATGGACCTTGTTGACAGTCAGACAAATTAGAATATTTCAAGCCGTATCTGTCAGGGTTACTATTGGAACAGAACCCATGTAGAGTTCATTTTAGCTCCCCATTGCTGCCAATGACTGTCCACGCTACCAAAAATGTGTTCTTGAGGTTTTTTAAGCTCACATAACAACCATGTCTCCCAAAAAATGACATTCCTATGCAACTAAACTGCAACTATGTTTAGTTAGAATGTAAATGCTAAATTTATTATGTTCTGATGCAACGTATTACTTCATATGTGCAACAGCGTTTTTACATGGGGCATCATTGGGTGACCTGACACCTCAATGTCGGCCACATGGAGTGTGTTGCTAAGGCTCATTATCGGGTGTGCCTCCGTTGTTGCATTGTCGTAAGTATTCAAGAGGTAATATTACTAATGACATTGTATTTTTACCATTTTCCACACTTACTTACTGATGAAAGTATTATTACTACATTAATTTGTTACACATATTAGCAAATGTTGTAAATCTTGTTTATTTTTCTTGGCACTAACTGTTGTCGGATATCTGTTGACCTTGCTCGTCATCTATGCCTTTGCGTGAGCTAGTTTACATTTCTCTTCCTGCTTTCACCATCCCGACAAGAAACACTGAATCAGTAAACAGGGTAAGAGCACAGCCTGTCCTGTTTGCTGCCATGATAAACTCTCCATGTAATCCCCACTGCTTAGAAAGCCACATTTGGCAGGTAAGCAGCCATGACAAGTCCAGTCAACACGCAACTGAGTGACAATTCCCATGCCACAGGTGAAAACCAGAAGTGCAGGTCAATTAACTCAACAGACAGTATCACACGTGCAGTGTGGTGCAGTCAGTAACACGTCAGATATGGCGTCTGAAACAAAGGGACATAGTGATGTGAGTAAAAACCTTTGCAGTTTCGATGTCCATCCATCAATCCATCCATTATCTTAACAGCTTATCCTGCGATGGGTCATGGGGGTGCTGGAGCCCTTCCCAGCTGTCACTGGGCAAGGGGAGGGGACCATCCTGGATAGGGTGCCAGTATATCACAGGGACAAACACATTCACACCAATGGGCAATGATGAGTTACCAGTTAACCTAACTGCACATGTTTGAAGTGTGGGAAGAAACTAGAGCAACCAGAGAAAACCCACACAGTCCACACAGAAGAGTACTTGGAATGTAGTTGCTCAGAAATATCATCATCACGAAAGCAAAGATACATGTGTTCTACGACAGAAAGTAAAACCCTGCATTTGGATGGAGAAAGACATACTGCTGTCGTCTGGCCGCACATGGAGGTTCTCCGCATCAGACCAAAACTCTGTATCAACACACAAGTAAACACTTCCTGGTATTACTCTCTGTTTTGTGCCACTTGTATATTTTGCAGAGACTAGGAGGACCAGCAGTTGCTGCATTGAAGCTGTTTGCCGCTCGTTCTCTCCCAGTAATCACAAGGCTTCAGGCTGCAGCATTATGCAAACTTACACTGGTACAGGGGAGGGGCCAAGGGGCTGCTTTGATAAGTCGAGCATGCCGAACGTGAATGAGGCAGCGACAGGCGAGGCAAAACACACATTCATTCCTCTCACAATGCCAAGCAGCACTTTTAATTAAACCTTATCCAACATGATGAATAATGCAACAGCTTCCTTGCAATCCACTGTGTCTTTTCTGTTGCTCACCACGCTGTGTTCAACCATCTCACCCAGTCGCATGCATACATTAGGCAGAGGAATGGCAGAGAAGAAAGGCTCTCCTCCTTATGGCGCACAACATAATAAATTTATAAAATGTGCAAAAAGTGCAAAACAGAGTGGGAACAGTTTGTATTTGCTGTGTGCAGAAATTGTCTGAAAGCTGCTGTTTGGTTGCTTTGTTTGGAACATGTTGGAATTGACATGGAGGGAGTTGTACAAAGTACAAAGTTTACACATGTTGCTGTTCAAACAGCGCTCGCACTCCGCAGAGAAAAACAGGTATAACTTTAGAACTTAATTCAGCATCTATAAAGAGGGTAACGGGCCCAGTGTGAAGCTGATGGAGACAATGTCCAACATAACATGTTCCCCGTGGGAGAGAGATGGCCTCACTGCATCAAACAAGACCAGCCGCTGAGAAACACATCAGTCCCCCTCTTCTCTACTCATGGACACACTCCTAAAGAGATAGAGAGAGGGGGTGGAGGAAGGGTGAAAGGGCTGGGGAGGAGGAGGAGGGGGCTGCCGGTCAGAGAGAAAGGCAGCAAAAGGGATATTCAGCGCATTGAGGAGTGAAAGGATTGTATGGGAGAGTGAACCCATTACAGGGCAGGCCGGCTGGGGCATGGGAAGACACGGCGAGGGCTGCAGGGAGGCGCTGGGCTGTATTTGGTCGAAAGAGGATCAGCAGGGGGAGGCCTCAGAGACTTTACTGATTTTGATCGCAGTGAACGGGACTTCTGAAAGCTGAAATTTACACGAATATATATTTTTTAAACACAGAAGTTAATTGAATGCTTGCACCTATTGATCCTAAGGTTTGATCCTTTATGACTGAACCCTACTTAAACATGATTAAATTGCTATCTGAAGCTGACCTACACCCTTGGGTGCCATCTACAAAAAATTCAAGTAAACCCAAAGTTCAAATAATTTATTCAAGTGAGAACTAACAAGAAACATTAAACAAAACAGTTTGCACACAAACTTGTCGAATCTTCAACTGGTCAGTACTGAGTGAAAAATTCAATTCAGTCTTCATCTATAATTCTGTCTGTCATCAAGAATTATCTCTATTCTGGATGACAGACATTGATTATTTCGGTATGGTGCAGTTCGTTGTTAAGTCAATTTTGATTTGACCTCAGCATTATAAAAATATGTTTCAATTTTAGTCAGTTTGTTGGTGATGATTAATGAAACTGCAATAAAACATGGCAAATAGCTAAATCAGCTCCTAAAAGAGAAACAATCTTGGCTGGCTGAGTGTTTTACTAATCACTACTCAGAATTTAAAATGAATAGTGCTGCATTTGTGACAAATTTACAAGAAAATGCAGAGAGAGAAATCACAGGTGTTGTGCGGTATAAAGGTCTGGAGGTGGAACGTTTCTCTCTTTTTTGGGAAAGAAATGATATCTAGAACCACAGCTCTTTTTTTATCATTACGGTAAAAATTGTAGGCATAAAAAATTCACAACTATATCACGGAAATTCTCAAAATACTAATTTATTCTGCAAAACTTCAAATTAAATTTAGTAATCACCTCCTGAAAATGTAGGTCAAGGTCAGCACTTTTAATACTGACACCTACTGAACCAAAACATACTAATCGTGATGGTATGTTTTGTCTCTATTATTGTTTACTGTTAACGGCTTCAGGCATACTACTGTAAATATGAAAATAACCAAACCCATCCGTTTAGTAAAACACAACTCATTACACTTAGAAAGCTGGATCCTTTGTGGCGAAAAAACGGCCACACAGGGTTTCGTAGCATCAAAGGAAACGAATGCAGTCATTTAAAAGTAATGTGATCTTATGAGGTAAGCAGGGATGAAAAACCATGACTTGGCTTGAATAATAATGGAACCTTGTAGGCGGTTGATGAAAGCACGCACTTTACTTTGTTTAAATGTAAGGCATTTGCACCTGAACAACCTTTTCAACATAGCCGAAAGGAGCCCGAGGTGAGGTGGGCCCAAGATTTTATGTTTAGAGTTCATTAGCATGTCAGAGAGTGAAGGCCGACCCAACCTGCTGGCAGAATAAGTACTCTTATCTCACGGCAGGGGCAGGTCAAGTGAACACAACTTCAAACGGCTCGAAATAATAATATTTCCTTGCAGTTTCTCTCAACGGGCCGAATGGCAGGGTGTGTTTCCCCCCGCTTCTCCCTTAACACTCGTCCCTTTCATGCGCTGACACTGACTCTCTTCCCCTGCAGTGTGGGCTCATGTATACTAGGCCCAGTGTCTCTGGGCCACTTGCTCATATACAGGGCTGCAGTGTGCTGTTAGCATGCAGACTCCCCTGCGAGTGTATAATTTGTGAGTCGTGTCCAATTCGGATCCAGTCAGTCTCCTGCTGACTTCCTGCCTCGGCTCGCTGATGAACAGTGGCAAAACAGAGCTGGTGCAGTACAGCAGTCACAAGACCCTTGAGCTGGAGCCAACAACCAGTGTTAGAAGCTGAAAGATGACCCTGGTGCTTTGGATTGAACCTGCAACGTTCTGCGCTACAAGCTTTAACATTTGTCTTTTTTCCTGCCCAAGAATTCTTTATTTTTACTGTTACTCACGAGTCGATCATTTAGATCATAATAGCAGAGTTCGTGCTAGAAATAGAACTCAACTGTACAATAAGACTTGACAACTAACTAAAATTAAATAATAAAAGAACCCTTTTATTATCACGCTCTGGGCTGTTCTGTGTAGCCTTCACCTACAAGCTCTGCTCGATCAGGTGAAGAGGCAAGGCTGGAAAATCATGGAGAAAACTTGGAAGGCCTGTGTAAGACAATGTCAAATCAATGAGGAAAACCATCGCCTTGAAGAAAATGTATGGTTGGGCCGCATAGTCAGTCCCATTTGGACCAGTGTCTGTGGCATAGTAATCAACAGGAAACCCAGACAAGCATTAAAGTTATTCTTTAAATTCACCATCGAAGGGAACACACATTGGTGATGGAAAAACGATGCAGAAACAACGATCAATGAGGGAAAAGCAGGAGAAGGCAAAATCAGTCCACCAGTATCACCGCCTCTAATCAACCAAGCTTTTAAAGAATGACAGTAAATGCCACACTTTACCTGAAATGTATGCCTGTTCATAACATGGAGAACAAACTCCCCTGCTGCCTGTTACACTAAGATCTGCCAGTGTAGTTTAGGGTAAATAAATGTAAATGTGGAGTTGAAATGTTAAAACGTCCTGGTCCTTGACAACTTTTATCCTCAACTAAAATCGCAAACACAATTAAGGCAACACGGCGAGAGTCATACGGTAACTGGTCAGCTGACTGGTCCATCTGCCATAGATCTGTTGATCTATGTCAACGGATCTTGACCTGCCCTTGACTTTTCCTCTAGCAAGACTGTCAAAATTTATATTTAGCAATCAATGTCCTATGCCTTTAAGAGCCACATTTCTTCTAGGTTGACAGAGACTTCACTCTTAGACCAAACACTGCACAGAAGATCAAGTTCAAATCACCATAAATTTGGAGAACACATCCATGGAAAATACATTTTGATTTTGATGACCTCGCCTAGCTTTCTGCCACCACCCTCAGGACAAAATATCTATTTCTGCTGAACTACCATAAAAATGGAATTATCAGTATGTTTGCATAAACACTGGAGTCTGCAGGGACCAATAGAGGATCATCACACTTTGAATCCTGTGCATGAAAGCATATGCATGTTATACACAACTCTTCTTCTTGGCAAACAGGCGAACACACACGTGAACACACAAGCAGACACAAGCACATGCTTTCACATTCAGACTTCCTTCCAAGCACAAAAGATTCTAAGTTTGTCCAGTCCTTGTCCAGCGGCTTAGTGTTCAGTGCACAAAAGCTCCACTGTCCACGTACTTCATCCTTCAGTCTGGCTTCTCAATCTGGATTTTATCGCGAAAAACGTACTGTACATATGAGTATGGGATATACATAAACAACTGTGTCCGCGTGACAAAAAATATTCTTGTTGACTGTGTGAGGAAGCCATATCGCATGTTGATAATAAGAATTTAGAAGCTTTCCATAATCATCACCCGTCATCTTTCATTTTAAAAGACAGATTTACTCATGTCGGCAGTTTCTTGACATTTAATGTCTAATCTTGGTTTTAAACTCAGGGTGTGATATAGAAACACATTTTACGCTTCAAATTGTATTTATTCAAAAATGTCCTTCCTTATACAACTTGTAAGGTACATGTTGGGATCACAATAACTTAATAATGTCTAACTTGTCTATGAATGCTCTTGGTGTCCAAATGGTTTGAATGTATTTTATTTTATTTTTTATTTTTTTTACAGAGGACACATCTTTTTTGTAGGGAAGCATTTGGATAATGGGCTGAATGCAGCAGAGAGAGAAATAACTTTAATGAACTGCTTTAACACCAATAACTTAACATTTTCAAAAACTAAATGTAAACTTTACTACTTATTTGTACTTTTATACTTACTAATTATAATCTATAATGACATGAAAATAAAAATAATGTTGAAATTGAAGGAGTAATCTAACTTAAACTAGAGATATCCAAGCTAATTCAAGATGCAGAATGATTGCATACATGTAATGGACATACACACATTTGCTTCCCACGTGTATAGAAATGGAGAGAGAGGAGAGTTGGGGAAAATTAGACAAATAATAATTTCTGCAAAGTACAGCAGTAAAGCTGTGGCTTCAAAACAAAAACATGCTCAAGGGCAATGATTTGAAGCTGAGGGAAGCTGAGGGACAGGGGACACTTCTCTGCAGGTCCAAGTCCACAAGCAGCTCTATTCACATCACATGGGAATCTGAAACACTGTTAACCCCCAACAATTGATAAGTGAAGCCTTAGAAGTCTTAATTTTTTGGACTAATTTGCTCATACATTTTGATGGTTGATATTAAAGACGACATTAAATGGTTTATTCGGGTTGAAGACAATTGTATGGTAGTTATGCATGTGGTAATATGCTCTCAGATGGAGAGTAAATAACCTTATTAATGGTGCTTAAAAAGTAAGTACATTGTGTGTCTCTCCATCCATCTTATGAATCATTTAAAACTGCTGGTTTCTAATCTAATGTTTTATTCCATTTATAGTCTTGGCAGCTTTTTTCTCATGTGTTTTTATTTCTGTGTGAATAATGTGAGGGCAAGCACAGAACCAAGTCCATGTAACTGACTGATTGAGATCAGCAGAGCAATTTCAGATACAAATGTTGGAAATATCTACCCTTGTAGAACTGAGAGGTAAGCTCACTGCCTCACCAAGCAGTCTGACAGCTGTCGCCATGTTGAGAGTTGAGAATATGTACAGTGCGTTAAAACCCAAGGCATCGTGATGAATGTCACAATACTTCAGTTTTTGTGACTTCTGGCCACACATATCTGTGCAAATTATGACCAAAGAATTCAACTTTAAACTCACAAGACCAAATAGTCCCTTTTTAAAACTCATTTAGTTTGTTCACTGGCTCCTTAGCATACTTCATGCACACTGCTTTAGGTCTAGAAATATTATATATATAGTATTTGTTTCCTGTTTTGTACTTCCTTAGTACTTCTTTCAGTTTTTTTTCTAGGTCTTGCACTTCTTGGAAGAGTCTTAGTATGCCCATATTTCCAACATTGTTGGATCAGTTAGTACTGCTATCCATAAACACTTAATAAAACAGATATATTTTTTTCATTCCTCAAAGACTTTATGAAGCCTTATTTAATTATGACATCAAATAATAAGTGTTAAAACTCTCTTTTTAAGATCAGGCACCAGATTATACATTCACGGTGACTTCCTAAAACTATATAGCTTTCACTAACTTTTATATGCAGTACTGACCATTTTTTTAACTTGTGATGACAAGAAAACAACTGGTACTAGGTCACTGGGAATGAAATATTATGTTGATGAGGAAACACATTTTCTTACTTGCCATTTCAATTTAAGACAATGATGACCCCAATGATTTAGTCAGTGAAACTGTGCCTTATTCCTGACCAAATGCAAACTGATGTGCGCTTTTGTGCTTTTCCAGATGGAAATATTGTAAGTAAAAAAACCTTGAACAGTTTTCATGTTGCTTGATCACTGTGGGCAGAGTTCTCTTGGACAATGATGTGAAATTTGACCTAGATTGTTATTTAAAATGAGTAACTGACTTGCTCTTGAGTCAGCAGTCAAAGAGGCTTATCGATTTAGCAAAATAATAGCATTAGCTCTCTATTGTGAGAAACGTTCAAATGTGTTCTACTTAAGATTGTTCAGCTGTGACACAGTGAAGAAACACTGTATGTTATACAGCTGCAATGAGTATGCTGAAAAAATATGAACGTGTCCTCACTGCACCAGAAATCCACATACCCTAAGAAAATGCCCCTTTGCTTGCATGTACTGACTATTTCTATAATGTGATGGATAATACTACAATCACCAGACACAAAATTGAGGCTTTGCCGCACAGAAAATGTGTAACTGCTGTATGAGGCAGATGCTTCATTACAAGGTAGGAAGCAACATACATAAAGTGCATGCATAAGAAATGGGACAATCCCTCTCTGCATTAATCTGAGCTCAACTCATTATCCCACAGTGTTTCGAAAGGCAAGTTAAACTCATTAGCATACTTCGTTTGAAAGTAATTCAGTCTGCTGAGACAAGAAGCTCCAGATCTACTGCTGTAGAGGAGCTGTTGGCTGCACCACACAAGAAGGAATTGCTTTTTCTTTTCGTTTTGGAGGAGCAAAAAAGGAAGGAGGTACATGTGCAATGCTCATTAGGGGGAGCCATATGGTGGAGGGAAGTGAAGGAGAGGGGAAAAAAAACCGGGTGATAGAGAGACGGAGCGAGAGAGGTGCGACACTTTGTCTGCATCCCTGGGAAACAGCCTCGGTTGTTGAGATGTGTTTACAGCTATTTAGAGACACCCACCAAACTGCTGTCATATTATTGTGTCATCTCCTCTCCTATCCGTTTTCAGATTACCTCAGAAGGGCAAACGTGTTGAATCCAAATGTATTTTTTTATTTCAGCAGAGAGCAAAGAGGAACTGTGGGAGCTTTTCTTCATGTGTCTGGCTGACTCCATGAATGAATAGTGAAACACAGGCAAACAACACAGATATATAAAAGGACCTTTTTAATATCACCATTTGTTTTAAAAGGGGAAGTCCAAAAGGATGGAGGGGTGTGAAAAAGACAGGAGGCTGTTTTTGTGACTAGCAGAGAGTTTATGATACTGGAAGTCAGATCTCCTCCTACACGTCAGCCCGATGACCTCTGCTGCCTCCACCGATCGACATATCACACATGAACTTCATTCCTGCATCTCCTTGAGGACTCCTCCTCTCCAGTCCTCTGATTTCTTTAGGTCTTCACTCCTCTTTGCCCAGTGTCTCCTCCTTTAACACATCTTTTATTCCCATTTCTTTTCACCCTATTTCTTCAATATTTCTAGGGAATTTAGCAGACAGGCTTGTGCGTTTTTTTTTGCCCTAGGCTGAACCGTGAACTGACCGCAACCCTTCTCATGTCTAATCCACCTTCCTATCACCTTCCCTTTTTCCTTTTTTTTTTTGTCTTTGCCCTTCTTCTGATCATCTGATAGCAAGCTTCATCGTATCCAATTCCTTGACCTGTCAATCATCCCCAGGGAGACAGAGTGTGATGAAGATAGGGGAGCACTTGCTCTGTCTGTGAGATTCAGTGCAGTGGGTTTAACATTACTAGTTAGTGCTTTCACTTCTATACCATTACTGCACCTGTACCACCACTTGTGTGAGCAGTGTTAATAGCGAAATTGATATTACAATCCCAGCTCGAAGTCTAGTACTGCTGGTACTGCTGAAGATTTAACCTAGACTTATGCAGGAGCATTTAATTTGCTCATTATTCTCATTCCTTGTGTGTACAAAACGCATTGGAAGAAACGCACTGCTACCAGTTGTTCTATGTTTTGTCCCGTCTTTGACATTTCTAGGAGGAGCACATCAGACTGCGGCATAGAGCATGTTGCTTTGACAATCCAAATGTATTTATTTTTCATTTTGACATACAGTGGTTACAGTAAGTAATGAACGTATCACTGTTTTTTCCTCAGTACATATATTTCTAAAAGTGCAACTGTTCACGTGATGTTGGTAATAACCGATGCAATCAAAGAAATTAAACCATAGATTTACATAAATGAAGTTATGTGTAATAAGATGAAATGACACAGGGAAAAAGAATTGAACACTTAACGCTTAAGAAAATTTACGCAACACTTCGTATAAACGCCTTTGTTGGTATTAGCAGCTTCAATTTGCCTCCTGTAGGGAGAAACGAGGCGCATGCATTGCTCAGGTGTAGTTTTGGCACGTTCTTTTACGCAGACATTCTTAAAATCTGAAGGTTCCAGGGACCACGTCTGTGATCTTTAAGTCTTTTCATAGATTTTCAATTGGAATCAAGTCAGGTGATTGGCTGTGCCTTTTTAGGTCTTTTTGTTTTTTATCTCTGTCGCCTTGTGTTTGGGACTGGGATTGTGTTGCTGAAATGTCCGTTCTCATTTCATCTTTATCTTCGTGGTAGATGGCAGCAGATTGTTTTATCAAGAGTGTCTCAGTACATTTTTCCACTTGTCCTTCCTTCAAAGACACTTGCCAGTAGTGCATGCTGAAAAACAGCCCACCTCCAAACTCGCTATGGTGTTTTGGGGTGTGACAGGAAGTGCCATTTCTCCTCCAAACCTTGTATATATATTATGGCATCTAAAGAGTTAAGTTTTGGTCACATCTTACCACTATAATATATAACTATACTCTCCCAGTATTTGACAAACTCTAAACAAGCTTTCAACATGCTTTGTTTTCAGCAACAGAGTCTCACAAGATGAGCATCCTTCCAGGTCATGGCAGCTGACTGCATTATTTAATGTTTCTTTGAAACAATTGTACCTGCATATTCCAGGTCTTTCTGAAACTCTCCACAAGGTCATTGGCTCTTGGACAACTCTTCTAATAATTCTTTGCACTCATCTGTCAGAAATTTTGCGAGTAGCACCTGATGTTCATTCTACTTCTGAATGCTCACTGGAACAGCTATAGAAATCCTTCTGTAACCACTACCATCAGTATGTCGGGTTACAAACGTCTTGCAAGAGCTCTGCTTTTACCTATCATGAGATTTTTCTTGTATGACACCTTGGTATTGAGACATCTTTTTACAGGTTATCAGTTGGGAGTGAACCAGATGATTTGCACATCTATTGTTTGATTTCTGTGCATGGTTAGTTTGCATGGATTATTACCAACATGTAGTGAACATTGCATGTCAATACCATCTTTAGAAATATATTTAAAAAATGGTGATTTGTTCAGTACTTATTTTAGTGTTGATGGCAGTACTACAGTGATTCCAGTGTCTTTTCCATGGACACTGACATGTGGCCAAGAGGAAGCAGGAACTGAACTACCAACACAAGGATTTATGGACATTTGCTCTAGCAGCTAAGCTAAAGACACATTTTAGTCCACTTCCCTTTCCTATAGCAGTGACTTTAGTTGGTGGAATGTGCCATCCAGAAGGCCTTAGTGTTTGAAACTGTAGGAACACTCCATATTTAGACAGTGCAAGAGCAAAATCTGTGATGATCATACAGCAACTTAATCAACTCCTTAAGAACGGTTTAAACAATCTAAACATCATCACCTTCATGGAGGATGACATTTTATAGGATTGCTGGATTAAACCAAACCTTTTCTTTAGCTGTAATTCTTCCTAAGAAACTGAAAAAACTGCTAAAACTCTAAACAAAAAAAATGATGCCTTCATTTAGTTTGTCGTCTAAGGTTTAGAGAGTACCCACACCGACAACACCCTTATTTTGTTCTATAATCAATTTAAATCATGGAATTGACCTTACTCAAAGGTGATCTGAGTTGCTGTTTGGCATATTAAGCTTCAAATGACTATACTACAGGCGTGATAGATCGAGGGAAAATCCTCTAGATAAAAAAAAAATAGGTGGCTAAATACACATGGGCAGCTGTAAATGCACTTGGGCAAGTCGCCTGATTAGGATGTATGGGCGGAAACACTAAGCCCCATATCCATAAAAGCAGGATGTAAATGGTAAATGAGATAAACAAGCTTGGATGCACTTGCATACACATTGTAAAAAGTCCTATAGAGCTGGAGTTAACATTTAGCTCCTTCACAATGGTTTGTCACTGAAGATAAGGCAAAATTAAAGCCCGCGTTACTGGCAGGCACTGAAGCTCTACAGTTATAAGAGGCAGCGGAAGAGGAAAAAGGGCTGATATGACTGAAGGCTCTCCATTTCTCAAGGCTATGCCTCCGGTTATCATTCCTTCCCCTACCTCCAATTTCCCCCCCTCAGGCTCACAGCAGGGATGTACTTTAGATCACTGTGTCCTCTACCTAGAAAAACTTTCTGACTGGATGTTTTGTGGACTGCACAAGTGTATTTCTACCTGCTACAAACAGAGTCACAAAATTCGCTCTACTGTTGACTTTGTAAGTTTTGTAACACTCATGGTTTCAGTCGAAAGACACCAGGTAAGAAATACACCTGGGGACAGTTTAGAGTCAAATACTTACTGCTAAGGTCTCTGTAATATATCTCTAAAATGTACCATGTTCACTGATAGTAAGTAAAATACCTTAGGCAAGAGTGAGTGTTCCTGTAGATACTACTTAGTGAAAGTGTGTGTGTGTGTGTGTGTGTGTGAGTTAGACAAAAATCTGGCACCTTTACATTCTGGACACTATGGTCTAGCTTTGCCTGCAGCTGTTATCTTCAAAGTGACACAGTGATGCTTCAGGGCCAGCGCTTCCTGTTGCCGACCTGTGATGGCTGGCTGCACAGACACACTGTCGAAAGGCTGCTGCTTTGTGTGAAGCCCAGCCAGGTGACCAGCAGCGGCACAGAGTCCAACACTCAACCACATGACATCAGCTGTCAGAGTCGATGTGACTGCACTGCTGGTGCAAAATCTATTTATTTTTAATCTTTTCACATATTGGTTATAGAGCACTTTGCATTAGAAATGTCACAGTGCAGTGCTGCTCTGAGAGCAGATGTACTATTACATTTTCGAACTGATTGAATTGACTTTCATTCATCAATCTGAAAACCAATAATTTCTGTGTAGGTAAGAGTAGGTAACAAAGTCATCACTAAGCCAGGGATATTCGCTTCCAATTGGATGTCAATCACACTGTAAAATATTAACATTGCTTATGAGTCAAGTTTATGGTGATATGAATGATCTACAGTCACTCTCCTTTAGCTCTGTTTTGATCTCCACCAACATGTAAAAAAGTATATATCTTTGCCGTGTAGAGTAAAGGTTATTGTTATTGTTGAGCTTTTTCAATAAAAATTACTTGTCTTTACGGCTTAAAACAAGATTCAGCAGATAGATCCAGCAGCCCTTATTATTTTAAAGATGAGTAAAGAAATATGCAAAGAAATGATCTGAATAGGAAAATGTTGATTAGAGCAGCTTTATGTTCTAACAAATGAAATAATGAGATAAACTCATTATTCTGCAGAATAACACCACAGAGGATTGCATTATACAAATATCGGGATATCTATCTATAGTGTGGATGTGTAACAACGCTTAAAGCCCCTCATGGTTTGCTTTCAAAATACAACCATCTAAATTCTTATTTGGACTGAGACACTGAGCTGTTGATTTTACCTCTTTCATGTAGTTTTTTGCTCCCTGATTGAATCAGGGTTTCAGGCTTTTATTATGTATTTCGCATGCAGCGTTCATATGCCCCAGCCCAGAGCTCGGAGCTCGGAGACAGGGCAGCTGTGCACCCACTTGTTGTTGGGACTTGAACTGTGTGGTCACTGAGTGGATTGACAGGGGTTGGGGGGTGGGAGCGGGGAGGGAGCGGGGCGGCACTTGCCTACTCTCAGCACCAAATTGCATCAGCTAATCTTGTGAATAATGCAAAAAAATCATGAATAAACATGGATCAATGCACTGCAGTAAAGGAGACCTGCCTTTTTCCCTTTCCCTTCACTCTTCTCCTCTCCGCCCCGCCACCATTTTTTTTCAATCCACTCCTTGTGTCTCCTTTTGCTTTTCTCTTTTCTCACCACACACACACACACACACACACGCACAAAGCACTCTTTTCTTTTTTTTTTCTCCCTGCCAAAATCAAACACTCCCACTATTCCCCCATCCTCTGTCACTCTCTCCCCGTCCTTTTCTTTTCCTCTCTGGCCGCAGCAGTGACAGACATTGTAGTGCTGTAGTTGTTGAGTCTCAGCGCGGGCGAGTCAGTCCCGGCCTTCACTCTCAGCTCAATAGCTGCCCGGGTTTCCTCAAAGGCAGCCATCCAGCCAGCACAAAGCCTGCCCACTGGGAATAGACCCAGAAAAGAGAAAGGGGCTGTTCGCCTTCTTTGCTCTGCTTCGTCTGAATCGGCCTGCCTCCACCACCTCCTATTAATAATACAACGCTGCCTCAACAAAAAGAAAACCCTGCCCTGCTCTTCCATCTCTCTTTTATTCACCCCTCCCTCCTCCTGTTTCCCTTCTCCTCACCTATTTTACCTCTGATTTGACAAAACCAGAAAAACACTGCTTTTGCACATTCAGTTAAATACCACTTTTTCGGAGAATTCTTTGCGAGGTCCCAATTTCAATAACTTTCCTGTATTAGGCAATCTGAGAAAAAGACTTAATTCAGACTGGCTGACACATGCTGAGACACCTCAGACAGAGGTCTGGTCAGTGGTTTGACCTCTTTTCTAAAAAAGTGCATAAGGTATTTCTTGCTACAGGCAAACATAGGAATAATAATTCTGTCTAATGCATTACTTCTTCCCTTAGTAGTAAAATCAAGGCTTTAATAAATGGGTGATTTTAATACAGTAATTTTGTAATTCTGTGTTCACATTTGGTCTATAATTTTCTTTTTCCTTTTTGTATCTTCAGTCTTTTTCTGTCTATTTTTTATTGTGTCTACTACTTTGCCTCTGTGATCATATTTGTCTCTGTCTAGTCTTTTTTACTGATCATTTTGTGTCTTTTAGCTGACTTTCATACAAGAAATATCAAGGCCCAATCCTAATTTATAATTTATAACTCTACTCCTTTCTTTTGAGTGCTCCCTCGTTCTTGAGTTTTCTCTCAAAACAGAGTCATGAAGGGTAGTGGTTGAAATAGCTCCCTATAAAATATAATTATATTCCATCTGTTTATCTAGTTATATTTCATTGCTCTTTTTATTTTCTTATTGCACACTAACAATACCGTATTTCTGAATAATATATATTTCATACAGTATCTACTCAGATCCCTCTAAATTGTACACACTGACTTAGAGCACGAGTCTATATGAGAAATCCTGGGTTGTGAATTTGAAAGTTTGACTGTATGCAGTGAGCAGTCCAGGAAGGTACTGTGTGCTAGAGCTACATTACAGGCAGTCACGAATCCACCATGTTTGTAGCTGGAGTCTCACCATGGAATAAAAACAGTACAGCTCAATCTCTGCTGCTCTGATTTCAACCATTCCCTCTCGTGCTAAGATTTTTTTTTTTTTTTTTAGCTTCTTTACCCGAAAATACTTGGAGGGAAATCCAGTTTAAATATGTGCATGAGTTACATTTGTGGGGAAGTGTAAATGGATGTGTGGATGTGTTGGTGTAATTTGTCAGTGTATTAATGTGAATGTGTGTGTACAGGGATTAGGCTGCTATCAATGAAGCTCTCCCAGCCTGTCAGGCTTTAGGATGGGAACGGACAAAGAGACTGATTTCAATGTAAATGCAGCAGCTGAGAGGACACAGCTCTCTCAGTGGGGTGACTTCCACCCTTCACATGCACAGACACACACATATACAGAAACACCGTGAGCCTCCAGATCAGGAAAAACACACTTCACCGTATTCACTGGCATGGTAAATACAGGCTATTCAGCCTCCAGCTACTCCGTGTTTGGAGTAGATGGAGGCATTTTGACTTTTTAGAGAAACACCAAGACACAACAATGCTGAAGAAACTTAAAAGTTGCAGGACTGACTGAAGAGTTGTTTTGTCTGGCGTGGCTTTGCACCTGTCAGTCATTATAGATATAATCTGGTCCACAGCACTGTGGCGTGGCCCTGTGCTGGCCCTCACAATCCCGACTCTGTCCTTCAACTAGCCATTATCCCCATGCCTGGACCCTCCAACTCCTATTACATGCAAATAGTGCCACTTTATCTGAGTAATGAATGAGACCCCACCTATAAAGAATGGGACACCCTCCTCACCCACTTAAAACCAATCCTTCAACTATTACTGCATTCTCCGCCTCAGTGCAGACTGCAATGATCTCATTGCATGAGTGTTAAAGGGAAGACTGTGGCAGTTGGTGGGATGCAGATAAGTGTTGCTCATCTAAATGCTTGATGAACTGAACATCTGAGGATCAAATACAATATGTATGTTTCCCAACGGACTTAACATGCATGCTTTCATTTTCTTTCTCTCCACAGTACTTCCAATCTTAAGCTCATTTATATAAGATATTTGTTATTACCATAAAAAAAACAAAAAAGAAAGATTTTCATCCTTTCCATACTCAGTAAAAACATATTCAGCACATTAGCTAGCAATACACACCACAGGTGATGTAAAGGAATTCCAACTACAAACAACAGACAATGTACAATTTAGTGTCGATTTCACTCCTCCCTGGTTCTGGTTCTACCTTTTTAGATCCTCTTTCTTTATAGAAAGGTGCCATTTGCACCAGATAAGACTGTGAAAAGTAACTTTACAAGAAGGCAGAGAAGAAAGTATGCTTTTCTCAGAGTGAAGAAAGTGTGTGAAGTACACAGTAATGTGTTGTGCTGCTGTGACTTCTGACTCACTGCTACTCCTGTTAAAATTACAGACAACTTATACAAAGCTCAAATAAAGGAAAAGAAAAGAAAGAAGAAACTTTAAGGACCTGCTGTAACCATGATACATTAAACCGGTGTCGCTTTAAGATCATTAAAGTTCCACCTAAGGTTTGTGGTTGTATGCACGTTTCATTTTGTCTTTGTGAGCGTGTGGAAATGCTCACTGCTGCCGCCGCTGCTAGTGATAGTGCTGCAGCGGCGGCAGCAGCAACATACTGTTTGTGTCTGTTTCTTGCATGGTAATGAGCTCGTACCTGTCAGGCAGTCATGTGCAGGATACTGCCTCAGGTCAGTGTTTGCTGCCAGAGGATGCCTTTCCATGACTGTTCTTTCGTGTGCACACCTGTATGCTGTCCCCGCTCTCTGTCTGCAGCTTGACATTTGGTACGGTGAAGATAGAAGACACTGCAGGGGGAGAAGACACAAGCGGATTAGAAGAATGCGGGCTGACAGAGACAAGAACATTTCCAAGTGAGTTGTTAAAGATAGTAATGTTATTAAAAAGTGAATTTTGCGTATTTTAAAATTCTTTTTAGGGTTTTCAAATTTTTGTCATAAGGTATTTTTAGACGGCTACATGTACTGTAGCATTTCAGCGTCACACTGGCTTTTAGGGCATCAGGACAAGTGTTTAACGTATAGAACCAGTACAGGAAATATGGGCTGTCTAGTCAGGACACAATATTACTGATTTGAATCCTAACTGGTGAACCTTTGTTACATGTCATACGCTTCTCTTTTTCTGCCCTTGTTTTCTCTTTCTATACTGTCTACACTCAAAAATCTAACCTTAAATAAATACTAGGATCATGAGCTGCTAAAGGCCCAAAAATGACTTCAACCTTAGCAACCAAATGGGAATGTGGCTATCCATAGTTGTGCCTCTTCAAATAGAGGATGAAGTTATGTTATACCGTGTTAACTGTTGGAGGACATGGGCACAATGTGATTTATGTGGTCCATTTACCTGTTCCTGCTACAGTGGTTAGAATGGGTAACCTGCATATGTTTGGTTTTGCTAAAGCGTTGTGTGAATTGTTTAAAAAAAGGAAGTCGAAATTTGAAAAAACAGTTTTCCATCGGCTCGGTGATCTGCTTATTTGACTACA